>CAEFZX010010769.1:0-23464 GCA_903066825.1 Alfaro cultratus
TAGATAGATAGATAGATAGATACTTTATTAATCCCCAGGGGGAAATTCAAGGTCCCAGCAGCTTAAGACATTACACCCAACATACACTACAGTTCACACAGTATATTACAAAATCACTAGAATACTAAATTAACACAATTACCAGATCAACATTACTAAGAGATAAGAGTACTAAAAAACACTAGAATCCTAAATACTAAATTTAAGACAGTTGCCAGATCGAAATTACTAAGAGATAAAAGTACTAAAAAACAGATAAATATGTGAAACTAACAGTATTTATTGAGAATTCATAGCTTTCCGAAAAATACTGCTAAAATGTTAACTTTTGAATCCAATATTGTGTATCATCTCAAATCATGAATCATATTTTGTTAGCCAGATGGACATTGAAAGCCTCTTGAAAGCCTTAAACTTCATTTGAGTGGTTTTAGTCTTATTTAAGCTTCTGTGCTGCTTCAGGTTGGGATTTATCCCAGTCCTGTCTAGTTGTCTCCTTCTGTCAGTGCTTTTGTTGCTTATCAAATAAATTGAATAAATATGGTACCCATCTTTCCTGCTGCCTCCTTTTTGTTTCCATACACCCAACCTTCAAGTTGTTATCTACTTGCGTTATGATTTTGTTTAACACCCTTGTCCTGTGTTTGGTGTGACTAGCCTCCCCTTCCCACATGACAATATGTATGGGTGTGACATCTGATTGTGGCAATGCAGATACAGGAGATTAATTCCTGTTGGGATCCCTACAGAAAGTGCAAGGGTATTAAAACTAAAGTGTTAGAATGAAATAGGCCACCCGAAGCAAGTTCCCTTGACGCCTTCTGTAATGCACTTGGTTTGTACTCAATGGTTTGAAATTAAGAGAATAATTAATTAATGAATACAGGCTATTAAGCCGACAGCACTTGTCAGTTTTGTTCTCTCTTTCTTTGTTGCTCAAAGTGATAAAAAAAACAACAATTTCTACAAGCACAAAGCGAAGGTACATTAGGATGGACGGAGTTTTTTGTAAAAAAGATAAGACATCCATTTTCTTACAGCCCTACCTGTGCACAATGCACAAAATAAGCACTTTTGTGGCCAACACATTTGTTTTCCCTCCTGTAGATATGTGGGAAGGAGTTTTGCAAGGGTGGCCAGCCCTGTGATGATTGGAGCCCACAGTGTCGAGGGAGGCGAGCAGAGCAGATGGTGAAAAATTCTCAGGGATTATTTCAGAGTTTAGTCTTTACGGCTCATATATTGACTTAATTATGGGACAGAGGGGAGAGTGAACTCCTGAAAGAACAATATAAAGAGGCAGGAAAATCTTCATCAGGCGCACAAGGAGAGAGTAGCGTTTATTGAAATGACTTTGCCTCCTCAGTACAATCAGCAAGGAGGACGATGCATCCCCAATGTTAATGACTAGAATTACACTCTTTTCCTTATTACCTAAGAGTAGGTTAAAAGCTTGCAGGTATGAAATATTAAAGTTTTGGAATTCTAAGTTACTGAATTAGAAGAAATTCATTTTGATTTGAATACTTTAATTTCAATTTATTTCAAAGTCAAAGAGGTGCGGAGGTGCTGACTTGCATTCAGGTGAATTAGGAATAAAGAAAATGGCTGAATGTAATCACAGCAATATTCCTTACCTAGAAATGTATTTGTGCCCATAGATCCTTTTCTGATATTGCCATGTTACAACTACAAAGTTTGGTATACTTTAATAGGATTTCTTGTGAAATCCTATTAAAAGAATGAGAATAACTGTGAAACTGATAAAAACTGATTCATGGTTTAGCCCTTTTTTTCTAATAATCAGAAAAAACTGGCACTTATTTGTATGTATCCACCCATCCATCCTTGCAGTTTTGAAGAAAAGCCGGTGTCTATTTCCAGCAGTCACTAAGCAAGAGAATGTGCACCATCTTTTGTGTTGCTCCATCACAAGAAATCTCAACAAAATACACTGAACCTTAGTAGGAGAAAATGAAACAGAGGGAAGGAATTAATCCATTGATATATTTAAAGACAAAATCCCTCAGCAAATGCTAAAAAATTTAAATTAAAGTATGTAGAATCCTCCAATGTAAGCCTGAAAATTGAAACACTTAGACTTGACACAACCAGGCATGCTAAGAATGCAAACCAAGTCTGTGGCAAAAAACCCAGCAGTTTAATAAAAAGAGTCAATAAGGGTCCAGTGGAAAGAATCTCCATCTGTGTGATGAGACAGTAAATTAGATGAAGCACTTTATGTGAAAGGAGCAAAATTGGTTTGAGCTGTTTAAAGGGAGCCTCCATTAAACACTTCAGTCCTGCCTCTGATGTTTACACACTCTTCAGGCAGGATGCAATAAAGGCTGAGTCATTTTTAACTTTTAACAGAGATGCTCTTGCTTTAGGATATAAATCCCTTTAATCCAACGCCTGCTTGTACAGAGAACATAGCAAGAAAAAAGTTCAACACATGCTTGAGGCTCCCCAAACTTGGTGCTTTCTTCAAGTCTCTTAAAGGCAATTGCCACTTCAAATGGGTAATTTGATGCTGATTACTCTATGGCTTTCTGTTGCTCTAATGATAACACTCTGTCAGTTATCATTTCCTCCAGAAAAGATAAAAGACTTGTATGAAGAAGCATATACCAAATGACATTAAAGGCTGAAAGGCATGTAAACAAGAATGATAAAATTGATTACATGGACACCAGGAGAGTGGAAAACAACTTTGAGAAGAACATTTAGTCATATCCTAAAATTCAGACATTATGTATTGCACAAGCTTTAACGTTATTACTCCATACTAAACAACACACAAAGAACAAAGCCAAAAGCAAATATATCTAAAGGGACTTGGTAGTTGTACCATTTAAATGTTCATTGTCACATTTTTTCATGATACAACTACAAACTACAATATGGTTTATAGAAATAGAGATTGACACAAAAAACATATATTTTTTAGATGAATTAAAATGTTGCTTTACTTAAAATTTATTTTGCAAAATAAAAAAAGAAAAGAAAACATGAGATTGCATATTTAAGTCTTGCCATATATTCAATTGAATTTTGAACTGTATTCCTACTGGACTGTTCCAACAAGAGACTATGTTTTGACTTAAAACCATTTTATTACAGGTCTAGTCGTAAGTTTAGTGTCGCTGTCCTGGTGGATTGTGAACTTTTGCGCCAGTCCCAAGATTTTTGCAGCTTTCAAAAGATTTTTTCATGATCGCTCTATATTTTCAAACTGTATGCATATGTTTCCTTCTCCCTCAGGAATGAAAGCATCAAACAGAATATCACTGCCACCATTCATGTCACCATGGGATTAGATTTTGTGTGCAGACCAAAGAGTTTATTTTTTGATTCCTTTGATCAGAGCACCTTCTTCTCTAGGGCAAGCTACAAAACAAATTTCTTACATCTCACTTTGAGCAAAGGTTTCGTTTTTGATACTTTTCCATAAAGGCCATCTTTGTAGAGTACATGAGCAATAGTTTTGTCCTACTTGAGTTACTGTTTGACCACCAACATTAACAAATCGCTGCGTTTTAACACATCAACTGTATGTGCAGTGATTAAACTACAGACAGTATGGGAACTGTATTTTAGTAAATAGGTGACTTCTGAAGCCATTTGATTAGGAGTGTCTGATAAAAAGCAGCTGAATACAAATGCATGGCACAATTTATGAAACATTGTTTCTTTGTGTAACTGTAAAGTAAAATTCATTTAATGAAATAACCCTTGCTGTTGGTTTCTTGCACTAATTGGCAATTAAAAACATGATATTTCAAAGTATTACCATTCCAGCCTGGTCCAGGTGACTGGGTCATGGTCACTAATATAATCTTGCTCTACTTGACTATTCAGTGAGGGTGACCATTACAAAATGTCAGCAAGTCTCTTGGTTATGCATACATTTAGCAAATTCAAAAAGTTTGGGTCAAGGGTTGGAAGATGAACATAGGGCAAATAATGATTTAACCAAATGGCAAATAGTTAGCAGATTCTGAATATGCTGGGGAGAGAAGGACTGTGTGTGTCAAATACACCAGCTTTATATTGAGTTACTATTTCCATCCAGCCTAAGTGAAAATGCAAGATGGATATTTGGTACAAAATTGTTTATTAATAAAGTTAGAAATTTATCGAAAATATTCAGTTGCCCCATTTACCACATCAAACTCTTGTGTGCACCTGGCATTGACATGATTACCCCCTGAAAAATCCAAATATATCGATGAGCTGTTTCTCTTGATACAGGGGAAATGTAGTACTCTACACTCTCTGTAAAGTACTACAGAAAATGTTTTGATTTTTTTCTGTAGTACTCTTTTTCTGTTATTTAAATTGCTCTCTTCTCTAACTGTTTGTAATCCCTCCACATAGGAAGCTTATTACAACTGATAGCACCGGTGCTAAAAAGAAAGACCAGAAACCTGGTGAGTACAGATTAAAACTTGGATATGACTATAAAGAGTCCGCTGAGACATACAGTTACTTTAAAAACAATTTAGCAGAAAACCACCACCTCGATAAGGCACAGAGGGACAGAAGCTGACGAGACAAGGTAGACTAATTGCTTCTCCATGGAACTGTCACATGTATGGCAGAAAAAAAACACAACAAACAAACCCTCACCTAACTGAACATGTCTGAGTCACTGCATAAGTTATATAACCATGCATATGTTTGACTTCTTAGAAATTCACAAAGACCAACAAACACTGATAGGTAAATGGTGAAAACACCAGCTGGTCTCTTTATGTATAAAACAAATTAAATAGATGTTGTATTTGTCATGCAGCAAGTCATTTAAGATTTTAGATAAAGTTGTATTTAGCTTGATGGCTAAAAGTGATGAGGTGACTCAAATGTGTTGCAGAGACAATTAAACCAGAGTAACATTATTATACTCCATTTATAATATGTGTGTGCAATTTTGTACAAAAAATGACTACACATATATCCTGAGTAGATGAAGGTATTTGATTTACTTTTTACTTAACTACATGAAATCATAATACAAGTAAATGAATTAAACATATCCATTTCATTCAGTTTAGTTTATTAATTTATCTTGGCTTGGAAGACCAAACTATTTTTTTCAAAGGATTTTTCTGGTAAACCAACAAAAAGTAGTGTATCATTAGAAGAAGGAACAAAATAAAAAAGAAAAGGTTTAAAATGCTTGAGATTGAAAAAAAAAGTGTTTGACCTTCCAGTGGTGCAACCACCAGAAACATTCAGCCAGAGCGACGATAAAATGGTTTAGATCAAAGCGTAATCACCATCAGCCTTTAGATTCACGCTCAAAGTAAAACGTTTGGAAAAGCATGGGCATCCCTTAAAATGCTTGTGATGCAACAAAATTGAAAGAGTGGTATTTAGATTTCTGCAAGACACCACCATGCCAACTTGCAACAAAAAGTAATCTCCTACCATTATCCCTGATTAGGTTCAATTTAAATCCTAATGCAGTGGCAATTCTACTACAGTCACAGGAGTTATATTTTTATTCATCCAGATAACAAATAGACTTAATGGTTACAAAACAATAACAGATACAGGATGTCTGTTAGTAGCAATATTTATTACACTCAAGTGTTGCAATCAAAAATCTGAGTAATAAACATTTTTCAAAGAACTTCAAGGTAAAAAACCCTATGGTTTTATTTTAATAATGCCTGTACAGGTACAGAGCTGCTGGATTCAGTCCTATTTCCTTAAAGCATTTCCATTTTTCACACTTTATATTTCATTTCAAATCACTTATTCAAACTCACTGTGTCAGAGAACATTATTTCTCCTACACAATGTGCTTTCCACATGACACCAGTCCCCCAACCAGAACTCACTCGCACACAGCCTCCAGTATCTTTCCATCTTTAATATGAACCTGGTCGACTCCAAAATGTGCTGAGCTGGACTGCACTAGATAATTACAGTAAATTAAGAGTGAAAATAAATTGTAGCCTAAAGAAAACTCAGAAGACACACTGAATGGTTAGTAGAAAGGGAAGCTAAGAGAAAGTGTTAGTTCTTCACTGTGTGACATTAGGAACATGGCTAACTGAAGAAGTGATTAGAAATTAAGTACTTTTACTCACATCAAAGGTCAAATTGCACCAGCAAAATGGCACTAATCATTAAACCATTTACAAAGCAAATGTCAAACTAAGTAAATACAAAACAATCAATATAAGCTGCATAAATCTTAAACTGTTTGGTTGGCAACACATTTTGTGAGCTTACATTTCTGTTTGTAAGTTTACATACCCTGGGAAATTCCAGTTTTGTCATTGTTGTTTTTATTGCTGTTAAATTACATCTTTTGCGGTGGTTACAGAGGAGGCACTCTTTTTTTCAGGAATAGAGCTGCACATCGTACTGGGCAAAAAGCCTGCAGTTCCAGTTCATTCTTAAGCTGTCTAGCATTAACTGCAGGTTTGAGTTCTCCCCAAAGTGGCTCAGTGATGCTGAGCTCTTAATACTAAGATGGTGATTCCAAAACGCTCACTTTTTCCTGCTGTACTCACTGACAGGTAGATATCGCGTTGTGTTTCATTGTCATCCATTTTGTAACAGACATAACACTTTTTTTTTTTTTAAGAAATTTAGATTCTACCTGAAGTTATTTGTGGGGCTTTCCTTGGGTTCAGAACTATTTTGTAGACAGTTGTCGCTGAAATCCTTGTTGCTTCAACATAGTCTATGTTTTTACTTCTTCATCAGAGTTTGAATATTGCTGTCTGACATTTTAAAGTCTGTGGATATATATTTTTTATATATTTTAACGTTTTTTGGTGAAGTTTAACAATCTTCTTCTGCAGAGCCTTTGATGATTCTTAGCTCAGAATCCAGCATGTTTAATCCACGAAATGAAATATGCAAGGATCTGTCAGGAACGCAGAATCATACTGACTTTTAATGCACACACAACAGTTACAACCCAACAGGCCACAGGGGAGGATGGTTATCTTTAATAGACATTTAAGCCCATCTGTATCAACTTGTTTGTATGTTATCAGAATATATGTTTTTGAAGGTTTTCAACTCCATATTTGCAACCTTCAGCCTAAAAAAGTCTTAATAATACATAATATATATAGAAAAAGAAAACATTTTAGAAAAGCATGAGCCATTTGATGACTTAGAGGATTGAGCTTGTTTTTCACCTTTTTCCACTTGATCTTTTTACATTTTTATTTAAAAGATGTTTAACAATGTAGGTTTACTATAGAAATATACTGTAGATAAATTGTTGAATAAACTAAACTTGTATCAACAGCAAACATTTTCTTTTTAGTAGACATCTTTTGTTTTGAAATCCCTCACCAATATTGAAAATAGGCAATTATCAGCGTGCCTTCATCCCAATAACAGGCCTACAATGAGTTAATGGAGAATTACATTTGCCTTGTTAGATTTCAAAAAGTTAGAAATGGTCAGATGAAAAACATCAAATTTGTCTACATTGAGCAGTGACTCTCTTATGCAAGACTTTGTATACTGAAACTAATTAACACATCTAGCAGTTTGAGGGTGGAAGGGGTCTGGAGTCTGCAGTTAGGGTTACCGTAATATTTCACAGGCGGACAGAACATGGGTACGTTTGTGCCCACAGTAGAGCTGTTGTCTTCAAAATATTTAAATATGCATATTTTAATCACTGTTTTTGAGCTAAAAGTCATTCACCTTTCATCGGAACAAACTTTGCAACTCTTTCAATCTCACAAATGTGTAAAATATATGAGTCTTTAAAGATAGGACCTTTGACTCTGATTAATTCCATGCCGGAGGATATAAATTAAGTGGTAATTAAAGATGCTGGGACAAATTAAAGCAATTTTTACTCAAACACATTGTGCATAAGGTCTTTGGTGAACACCACATCCTCATAGTAATAAAAGTGAAGGTTTGCGAACACAACAAAAAGATGAGGTTCAGATTTCCATCTCTGCAAAATTGCATGGAGGTTTCTAGTTACATTTTATAATTTTGCTTATTTGTCATAAGCTGTTCATAACTGCTAGAGTTTCAAAACATTTTTTTTTTTACAAACTATTTTGTGACTACTATAATAAAAGGAAGTTTGTGTTCAGTTTTCTGCCACAAGCTGGCATTTGCTCTGAAACTGGTGGGCAATGTTATTGTCAGGGCTGCGTTTATTTATAGCTTTTGAAGAATAGTTACAAAAGTTATTGAGTACATCTGAAGTATTCCAGTGGCATTTCCTTTTATTGCCCGTGAAAAGAATGTTAATCTTGCTGGATCAGTATCGACGGTGCCATTTATGTGATTCGCACAGACATTTTCCTCACATGTGCTGGAAAAGTGTTCGTAGAACACATGAGGGTCTTGTCATCTTGTGTAATGCTGTGAACTACAGTTGCTCTGCAGGTGATGTAACAATTCTCAAAAACAGTCCATAATTAAAGCAATTAGATTTTGCTTTGAACAAGTTGTTATTCCACTTGCCATTGTGATATTGCAAATACACATTTTATTTAACTTAAATTCTCCCACCATAGCAACAACTTCTGTTTACTATGACACATTTCATGCATTTTCCACATTTTTATTTATTTTTTGTTAATGCATGTTCTAACAAGAGTTGGAAAATTACACTGTATGTTTATAGATAATTGTGTAAAAGAAAAAAAAACCCTACAATTTGTGTCACCCCACGCATGCATTTAGTTTTATATTATAATCGTGCAAAATGACACAACAAAGAGATTTCCTCTTTAAACTGCTTGTTCATCAGTCTGCATCAGAGCATGTTAGACTATTTTTGATTATTTACAGCATATCTTCCGTATTGTAAATATGATTAGAGAGTGTAAGGATTTCTATCACTGAAAATGCTTGCTTACTCCAACCGTTTTTCGGTGGTATGTTCTACTTTTGATGCAAAAATAAAGTGGAAGTAAGGTAACAGACAAAAATAATTTGACTCTCACCTGTGTTTACATCAGTCCATTCAAATCAGTCCATTTTGTGACCTCAGTCATACATCCAGTTTGTCCACAAAATGGGTTGTATTAGATTGGAGCTGTTCTAGTTCTTGTATATTCAAACATACTGAATTTGACCTAAAATTTCCACTGTAATAAACCTGCTAAGTTTTTCTGTACTAAAAAACTCCCTTCATTTTGAAACTCATTTTGTGTCTATTTTACTTTGCATCTGATTCCTACCCAAACAAAGAAATAGTATTCATGAGAATATTTTCACATCTCTCTGCTAAGTTGTCTTACAAATCAGGTACCTTTGACAATCCTCACACAATTAATCTGTCTTTGTACAACACCAGCAGTGGGAAAACACACCATCTGCTTTCCTAAAAATGTAAACATATGTTATGTGGAACAAGTAAAAATTATCTCAATCTTTTTTCTGTTTTTTTAATGAGCAGAATCACCACAATATATAAATGATCAAAATTTCCAATGTTGCACTAGTCGTATTTTGTTCAAAGATTCATTTAAATTGTAGTGTTTTTTTTTTATCCTTTGGAAATCACAACTCATTCAGTCATTGCATCAAAATGCCTGCCTGATATCATGAATTCTTTACTTCTATTGCAACACAAGCTGCATAAACTCTGCAGGTTGGACTTAACCTTAAACTTTGACTTTGACTGCCAGTTAAGTGTAAGATGGGACCTTTTGTGTATTTGTCTAATGCTTGTACATTGAATAAGTATACATGCTTTATACTAGATATATAAATACATCACACATCTGGCCTAGACTAAGTGCTGAAACATAATTTTACCATACGACTTTAAATTTTAATTAACAGCTTTTACAGTTAATTATGCATGTAATATATGCATAATTAAATGTGCATATATATCAAACACATCGTCAATGTAAAGTAGATGATAACTTGATAACTTTGATAACTCGGTTGTTTAAAGTATTCTGGTACTAAATAGGTTTACATGTTGGGTTCTTGTCCTTCTTCCTCCAGGTTTTTTTCTGTGTAGTGCAGGAGCACAAAGTCCTCCTAGAAACATAACAAAAGGAAACTGACAAGGAAAGGATTTTAAGTAGTAAATCATATGTCAAAACAACATCAAGCCAAGAAGTAAAGTTTAAGGTTTTCCACTGAGGCTTTTTGTCACAGCAAGAATGGAGATTTTAGCTCAGTATATTAAATAAAAACAGATTAAATCAGATCATATCTGAGATATCAAAAATTCATAAAGGCTACAGGAGACTAGGATAGATACAGAGAGCAAGTTCAAGGCCTTTATCTCTACCAGCGCAAATTCTGCTCGTAAATTTATCAAGCTCAGCAGATCACAGTTACTCACCACAATGTGTCAGGTCAGTGTTCTCTCTAACATCAGACCTAATGCTCCTCAACATGGTCCACTCTCCACCAGGATAAGGGCTGACAGTTACGTCTCTGTGAGATTTCACTCAGTCTTTGCTCTTTATTGCTCTTGCCTTCTTCCCATTCTAAAACTTTAATGTAGCCTACTGTAGGTTTTGTTTATGCAGAACTAGATATATAAAAATAAAGAAATAAAAACAAACAATAAAAACATCACAGCCTTCTTCAGTGGGATATGATTTCTGTTTTTTTGAAATAATAATCATGCAGGTAAAATGGTAGAAAAGTATAAACTCTTTCCACTTGAAATTGGTACAAAATGTCAAACATTAGCAAAAACACTATAGTAAAAGGACTTAAAAAACAAAAGACCTAATGAAATTAACATTTTAATGTAATATTTTATTCAGTCATATTTTGCTGTAGAATATTTAAAGATACGTCTATTAAGATTGAGTTTGAACACTTACCATATAGGAAAACACTTTATGATGCATACTCAACATTCACAATTGTGGCAAAATTTGGGAATATTTAATTCAGGGTTTTGGAAGTCAATCAGAATTCAGCTAATGTCGAATGTTTATTGATTTAAAATTCTTAATAAAAGAAGTTTCAGACTTTGTCAGAGAACTGGAGCAAAGACTCAGACTTGAAAGGGAAACAAAATCAATATCTGGTCATTTGTACCGTGTTTTGCCCAAGCAAAGACCTAAATGGAATAGAATCTACATGGTATGAAATTAATGTGCACTTCCATCAAGTTCGAATGGGCAAGAGAAACTTTTACTGGCAAGAATTTCTAAGCCTCCAAGATATTTGAGAGTTAATAACTCACCACAACATGGACTACTGATCTCTGAGCCTCTTTGAAATGTTGTATTAAGAGGGTTTTTTGTCATTGTGGTTTTGGACTTTGGCCTAATTATGAAGGCATGTATTATGTATGGCTTTGCAAAGATGTGTCTATGTTTCAACCTATAATTAGATCGAGAAATTAAACGTAGGCTGGCATGTATTTAAGATGTCTACAGTCACGTTATGAAAAGAAATGTCATTTGTATAAGTCTTTAATGTAAGAGAAGCACTTTTTTGTAAGTGACTGGATGTAGTATATGAAAGGTTGATTTCCTATTTTGAAAACAATCAATTTCAAAGCAGATATATACTATTATGTTATGGGAATTTGGCACACCTTTTCTTCTGTGTTCTTGAATAGAATAAAACAAACACAAAATGTTCGTTTTTTTTAGACCTGGCCTGCAGCTGAGAATGACCATACCATAACAAATACAAAGTGACAAAACATGTCAGTGGTTCACTCAGTGTTGGAAGAAAGTTGTGATAACAGCCATGTGCTCCCTGCCTTGTTACATGATATTGCACCATGATCAAAAAGTGCTCTATACTCAACTGAAGAAAGTGAAGTGACAGTTTGCTTGCTAAGCCAGATGAAAAGTAGACCTTCAACAGTAGATCAAAAATGTGAGATAACTGCTGCTATCACAAATCAGGTAAAATGTCTGAATTTTGTCTTTGGCATATGAACCAAACAAATTAGATTCTGTATTATGTTTTCAAGGGTATAAGTGACCGATACAACTTTTTTGCTGCTATTAAATGGTAAATCTAAGTTTTTAGCTGTGGTGTTTGCTGTGCTTTGTCTCTTCATTTTAAAGTACTTAGCTTTTCTAGCTATCAGTATTCTGATCATATGATCCTGTTATTCTTGTCATCATTTTAATAATCTCTACTAAAGAACATTTGAAATGCAGCAACGCATACAGCATTGATTGCAATGTTCTTAAATCAGTCCTTCATATATATATATGGATATTCGCCTATGGTTAATAACAGCTGGGCTGATGAGTGCCATATGTTGCCATAGAAACCATGGGTTTACTCTAATATCTTGCTGTTATAATACAGTGGGAGGTGGATTATAACTAGAGTGAATCCAGGCAGGCATGACTAGCTTTGTTTGGGAGTTAATAAATAATACACAGAGGATGCCATCTTTGTTTGTTGTATCAGCGTAGGCATTTTATGAGCTCTCTAATAAAAGTAAAACTAATCTGAATATTTTCTGCATGATGTTATATTCATGAACTGATCAAACTGTAACAATACGTTGCCACAATATCTGGTAGTATTATATTTACATAGTGGGGAAAACCAACACTGTATTGTGACTACTCACTATCTATTGCAATTTTTTGTCAAAGAATAAAATGAATACAGCAGACACTGAAAAACCTTGAAAATAAGAACAATATGTTTCCAAACATCAGAAAGTGACACGTCTTCCAGCTACTTTCATTGAGTCAGCTCTTTTGACTGGGCTACCTTATTAGAGCTGGTTCTTACTGATCCCTAATGGCTCTTTATTGAGCACCACCCACTGTCTTCTGTTTTCTGTCAAACTTTGCACATATGAGTGGTTTGTGTGATGATAAGAATTTGTATCTTTTTTGTCCATTGAACCTTTGCTTGTCTGCGTTCTAAGTTACATCAACAACTAAAGGCCAAAAAAACCTAAAGAGTAAAGGGCAAAATCCTAAAACTTTTCTACCCTTTTATTTCTGTGTCTGGCCTGTACCAACACAATAGATGTTTTTGAAGCCTCACCAAGCATTTCTTTTATGATTTTAGTCTGACTTTTCATATGATTGTCGGCATGGTGGTTTTAGTTGTCCTCGTCATTGTTGTCCATCCTTCTTAAACTCACTACCCCTAATACATACATGCAATATTTTTAAGAATCTGGCAATAAGAGATTTTTTGTACAACAAAAACAGTGTATGTATGACAAAAAACCAACATTCCTAATAGTGGAGTGATGGAGGAACATCACTCCACTATTAGTGGATCCCAAACGTACAGACGTTGCAAGGTGAACACCTTGCAACAGGACAACAATCCCAAACGTACAGACACAATACAATTATTTGGTTCTTGTATTAAAATGGCCAAAAATCTAAAGGTCTGAGCATTTTTGCAAAGATTACACAATATTAGCAAAGAGAATAGGACATTTTCCACAATTTGGGAATTGTGGGAAATGTCTTACTTTACCTCTTACCTCTTACTTTGATGAAAGTAACATTTCCTGTTGAATTTGTCAACCTGCACTTAATTCAAATGTAGGCTCCTCATCATTTTCAAATCTAACATTTAAAACTTAGCTGCATTTCAAGCCTGAAATGCAGCTAAGTTATACATTTTCTGAAATAAACTTTCTTCTGATAAGTTGAAGGAGACTTCTTTACTTCTAATTCATTTCAGTTCTTAAGCAACCAAACAGCCCCACAGTTTAACAAAAACTAAAAATCAGCCCTGCCATTGCTTTGTGACATTCTGGAGAGAAACTTGGCTTATGCCTCTCAATCTTATTCTTCACAGCTAGGCGTGCGACAGAGGAGGGGGGCACAGACAAGCCTCTAAGGCAGATCTCTCTGCTGCATTCTTCTAGAAAGGTCACTTGTGCTCTCAGATAAATAAAACAACACCTGGCTCTTACAGAAGCTGCCGGCTCCACGCCAATTCCTGCTGAGAGACAGGGGTCCCAGGTGCCAAATGCAGCAACCATTTTGAGCTGCCTGAGGCTGAACATTACACCTTTTATCCTCAGGACAGGCACGCCACATACACACCTGGCAACAGCTTCTCATCATCTTTCTGCTGTAAGTAAAAACATACATCACAATATATCATGTCACTCTTTCTGAGTGAATATCTTCTTAATTATGCACTTAGATCTTCCTGAAAGATCATCAGTGCTGGACAGGAACGTAACTTTCAAAGTTCGGGAATTTATTTTTTGCACTCACGAAATACTGACAGTGTTTATATGAAAATATCATTGTGATGGGCATCCAATGAGAAAGCTCATGAAGAGTATTTAAGCTTTTCTCATGTTGAATTAATCCTTCTAACTGTGCAACGTCTGGAATAATGTGTATTTAGGTAGAATAGTTTTAATAAATCTGCAGAAAAGAAATGGGCCTGCAATGTTCAGAATTAATTTCCCACGTTTTGTTATGTTAGATCTAACATAATTTTGTGGATATTTCTTAACATAGGATTTTGGAACACAGTGTTTAGAGTTCTGACTTTGCAGAATGTAGAGCACCAATAAAGTTATGTGAGAGTCAATAAAGTTAAAGTTAAAGTGTTCAATGAAATCCATATAAACACAGACTGTGGAAGAAACACAATGCTGGACCTCAGTGCAGCTTTTGACACTGTTGATCATGACATATTACTGAACCGACTGGAGAGTTGGATAGGACTCTCCGGTCCAGTACTCAACTGGTTTGAATCTTACATAAAGAACAGGGGTATCTTTGTTTCAATAGGAAACTCCTCATCATAGCGGACAGAAGTCATATGTGGGATATCCCAAGGCTCAGTCCTAGGACCCCTCTTATTCAATATTTATATGCTCCCACTAGCTCAGGTTATAACAGGAAATACGATTAGCTACCATAACTATGCAGATGATACACAGCTCCACATTACGATGTCACCAGGTAACTCATAACCCATCCAATCACTGAATAGATGCTTAGAACAGATAAACCATCTTTCTCCAGCTGAACAGAAACAAAACAGAAGTTATTATTTTTGGACCTGAAAAGGAACGATCTAGAGTTAATGCACGGCTTCAGTTATTACAACTAAAACCTAGCGATCAGGCCCGAAACCTGAGAGTAGTGATAGACTTTGACCTGAACCTTCAGAGTCACATAAAGGCAGTTACAAAGTCGGCCTTCTACCACCTGAAGAACATTTCCAGGATTAGACGACTAATATCTCAGCAAGATCTGGAGAAGCAGCTTATATGCACCACAAACTTCCAGAGAGTTAGAGTTGCTTTTGAAAACTAATCATGAAACATTATTCAATAATGTGATGTGAAAAATGTAATGTTGACTGTCATATGACTGTAGTTTTGTGTTTTTATGATGTAAAACACTTTGAGATGCCTTGATGCTGAAAGGTGCTATACAAATAATATTTGATTGATTGATTGATTGATTGATTGATTGATTGATTGATTGATTGAGAATATATGTCCATTGCAGAGCCACTGTAAAACTTTCGTAAACTTGGCGAATACTTAATATTTTCCAAAATCTTTTCATTTTCAAATGAGCCAGTTGTATAAATAATTTTAAAAAGTATATTTTGAAAGTTATGAATGCACTCAGGATTTTGGCTTTTTTTTATAAAGACTGTTTATACAAATCCTTGGGAAAAAAAAATCCAATTTATGAACCTTTTCACAATTTGTTTTTACCGCAAAAAGAATGCATTTGTTGGATTTTATGTGACAGACTTACAGAAGAGAATAATTATATGGTGGGAAAGCAAACAGAAACTGTTTTTCATTTTCTTCTTTTTTTTACAAATACAAATCTGAAAAGATTCACTTTTATGCAATCTTATTAAATCAGAAAGGTCAGGCTACATCCTAACTTTTGAGCGCCTTTTAGACCACTGTTCAAGATGTCAGCTAGAACCGGATCAATGCAGCTATGACAAGCTATACTTCTAGAAAAACTGCAGCTATGCTCTCCAAAAATTGGATGTTTATGGAACACTTGAAGGAAAGGATTAGGGTCTTGTTTGTAGTTTTCCATGAGTTTTTCAACTGAGTTTTTGCATTACCTAGTTGAGCTTGAAATGGTACTCTATGTAAACAATCATAGTTAGCATTTTACCATCCTTTTGGTTTATGTGATAAGCATTCCAGAAAAAAAGCGAAGATGTAAAGAAAAAAAACAGAGGCGCTCATAGAAAGCAGTCAGTTCAAATTCAGCTGCTCTGTCAACTGCGTCACCGAAGCCGCCATGCATGTGGACACATCAGTCCTGCGTCCGCAGTCATTATTCTGGACCAAGTGAAAGCACTGAGGTAAAAGAAAAAAAAAAATCAACAGTGCACAAGGGAATAAATGGATAACAAGAAACAAAAAAACATGCAGAGGGTGACCCAGCGGAATCAATCACATAAGACAGTTTGCGCTCCAGTGTGTGTCTGTGCACAGAAAGAATGTATGCTGGGAGACTGTGCATGTTACTGATTAAACCACAAAAAATAATTTGCATGTAAATAAACTAATCTAAATAAGTTCAGCATTAATTTGAAGAGGAAGGGTATTAGGTGCTGTGGGGACTTGTATTGAATTTGAAGATCATTAAATATTCAACAGAAATATATATTTTTTTGCTTTCATAATCTGCATAAAACTGAAACCTGTAAAATAATTTGTATTAATAATTTTCATTCCTGTATAATTAAGATAACCATAAATACAGACTCAGATTCAGTTCATAGCAATACTGTTCATTATTATTATTATTATTTTTTTTTTTTTATGCAGAGAAAATTATTTTTTATCGTCTTTTATTCATTTTAAGGAAAATATCGTTTTTGATAAAGAAAATGACATTGTCAAATAATATTGGAATACCATCTAAGAATTATATGTCAATCATCAAGACCTGAAACTTCCAGAAAAAACAACATTTCAAACTACAACAAAGTATTGACATATATCAGTAGGTTTCTGGACTGTACCGATTTTTCTTAAACATAAACTAAATGTTGCTGGATGCAAAGTTAACAACCAAAGTATTATTCTTATTCAATAGAATGGCATCCTTGCAGTAAAATAATACAGTTATCGTTCATTGTGATGTCAGAGATTGGAAAAGGGTGAACTGACCGAGTGAGGCTGTGTGGAATATGGTTGCCTTGGAGACAAAGGCGAGATTGAACATTTGTTGGCTCAGAGCGCACCCTTCATAAAATAGGTAGCTACACTATAACCTCCCCTTCTGCTGCTCATTTCTGGAACAACAGGATAGATTATTTACAGCTGTAAATACAACAACAGAATGTAGTCTAATAAGTAGTGGATTTCTCTGTTTTTCTTTTGTCCAGTTTCATAGCAACATCTGTGAAACCAACTGCAGATATTACTGGTCTGACAGCCAACATACCACCATCCAGGTGACACGGGGTTGGGTCTGCTGCAGAACCCGCATTGTGGTGCTATGACAGATCTCTAGGTTTACACCAAAAGCAGTCGTGCAAGTAGTAGACACTACCATGACCCATCATTGGTTACCATGGAGACCCTGTGGGTTGGCGGACAGATATGGCTGACAATGAAGTTACTCTGACTTCACAGACAACTCTTCCTTCTACTTGGATGTCAAGAAATGTGAGAAAGTGTTGCTTCCCTCCGAAATGAAATTTTAGCTAGACAGAAAAAAAATATAATGTTTCACTGAGATTTTATGGATAAAAATATCTCAAATAGCTCCACATATATACTTATTGTATTGTATTAAAACACAACCATCAAAGTGAATAAAAGTTAGCATTTAATTCTGCCACTGTGTGTGGAATTAATCGTGTGAATTTTCCTTTTAAAATGTATTTACAGAAAGAAATTGCATTTAGGAGGATATTCTAATTTTCTAACAAGCACTTCTTGAAGTAGGAATCTAGATTCAAAATCTTAAGAGAAACTTTATGATAGAAGGCAGGCTGTCCGTTTATGTTCAATCGTATTATCTCAAGTTGAACCATTTAGGTAGAAGCTGTATAAAAAAGTGAACAAATATCATCACTTTAATGTTTATTAAAATCATTTGACCAAACACAATTTTATTCATTGTTTGCTAAAACACCATAGAACCATCTGGGTGGTATCTGGTGGGAAGCTACAGTGTCAGCAATCAGACGTAATAGTAATGGGTTTGCCAAAAGCTATGAGGCCAGTGGGTTCACTTGGGATCCTGCATGTTGTTCTAAAGAGCCGTTTCAGCCATTTGTGAAAAACACAAGTCACATACAGTGTCATAAAACATTTTCAGAACACAGTGCAAAGCAGCTTCTAAACATAAAAATACCCTTTATGATGATATATCTGCAGCACATGCAAGGTTTGCAATTGGGCCAGCAGGGCTAACACTAGCACCGGCAGTGTAATTGAAAAGGTTATATTTTAATTTGTTTGTCATGATAGATGGTACACACACAGTGCCTTTTGCAGCTCCCAGTGTTTTCTGAGGAGAAAAATACCTGAGGTTGCAGTGATAAGACCATGTGGTTTATTAACCTCTACTTTATCACTGTAGAATTAAACATCGTAAATAATATACTTCCCTTTTAACAGTGCGCAGGCTTTTCAGTGCTGTCAAAGCATCCTAATTTATAACAAGATGGAGCACGAAGCCTCGGCACATAGTGAAACATAACATTTAACACGGTAATTCTCCGAAAACATAATAGAGGTCAGTAAAGCAGAGGGACACCAACAGTGCAAAGCACACACCCTGGAAGTGCTACAGATACTTCAAATTCTTATAGGCATCATGGGAGCTCAAATCACGCTGCAATTTCTATATAATATGCTCTGCAAACAAGAACAAGAAATTCACTGATAAGATTACTGTAACTCTAAACCTTTGAAAGAACCCATTTTAGATAGGGACAAACGGCCTACACGGGTGATTTTATCTGCAGAATCATGCTCAGATTTTAAAAAGGAAGTGACAAACATTAGCATAGATATTGTTTAGAAGATTGTCTGTAAGTACTTGTTCATTTTTCACTGTGACCTTTCACAAATAAACATTCCATCCAGCTTTACTCCCTGTCTGTCATGAATTGACTATATTACCACATTATTACAGCATTTTGCAAATGCTTTACTAAAGCATTCATCCACTTGAACTTTAATTATTTTGATGTGGGATTTACATAATAGTTTACCATGAAGTAGCACACATTTGTGAACTGAAAGAAAACTCTTAGATGGATTTGGATGTTTCTACAAAGAAAAATTTTAAGTCTGAGAGATTTTTTTTCAGAACTGGGTTTTGTGTGAAGGCAAAACAAAAGTTTTTGCAGAAAAATAAGACATACTTTAAAATGAAAGACATTAAAGACAAAACTAACATTTGGTGCAACTACATGCCCAAAGTTTGGTTCCAGTTTTACTTCTTCAATGTAAGATTATTTTGTTGTTGTTTTTTTCTCTGAGGTCACTATAGGGTTGAGTGATTTCATGCAGTCACTGAGTGAAAGAAAGTCTGAAGTTAGCCAATTAACAAAACTACCAGAGAGGGTCGCAGATGTGCAACTTTATCAAATAACCATTTTCTTTTTATCTTAAAATAAATTTAAGATAGTGAAGCTTCCTGGAAAGGATTTATTATTATTATTGTTATTGTTGTTGTTGTTGTTGTTGTTGTTGTTTAAAGAGACTCTATTACAACTGCTGTAACAGCCTAAAAGGTCACACAACAGGTTCATTTTGTCTGAATATAACATTTACCTGGTTAGCTGAAGCTGGCTAGGAGAGAGGAGAGTCTGAAGATTAAATCTCAAACTCAAGAGATCGATTTATGCGACAGAAAATATCCTTCCTATGCACTGTCAATCCTGCCGTGCTCTTTGATGTCAGTTACCTGAATGGATACAGTATGTGTCTTTCTTTAATATCTATGCAGGAATTGCATTTTTGAGAAATCCAGCCATTGAAATTCATACATTATTACCCAGAAATGTTTATCTTGAAACTGTATGGTTGTTGTTGAAAAACATATGCACTTTTGGTTGGTAGCTTTAAGCAATCCAAAATTGTTAAGAAAACTTCTGGTTTCTTTATAAAAAAAATATTTGTAGTAAATAAAAAAAAAGGCTCAATTATCTTGTACTTTATTGTACTAATATAATAACACTTCCACATGTGTGTTAACGTTGAGCATGTTACGCTGTTACAGATATTGATTGCATTTCTATGTTTTCCCAGCTGGAAGAGAAGCCCTAAATTTTATCCATCAAAGAAACCAAGTTTCTTGGGTAGAGTCTTCACACACTTCAAAGTTCAGAAGATCAATATCAACATCACTCTGGCCTCCCGAAATTAGAGAGCAGTCCAATAATCACAGGAAGTCCAGTTCAGGGAAGATATTTTTTTTTCTTTCGCCTTTCAAGATGCAATTTTCCAGTGGCCATACTGGGATCTATAGGTGGCAAAATGATTTAGGTTTTCTCAAGAAAGAGGACAACAACAAAACCCCCCCCAAAAAACAAAAAAAAACAAGCAAAACTCGGTAAGCCAGCCGAAAAGCACTTTGCGTAATATTTCATTTTATGGTTCATGCAATTCAGCCATTAACGTTTCCTTTAACACATTATCCTCTAGGTATTATAGAACACTTAAAGATTTATTTTAAGTGTTCCTCCAAGTCATTAAAAAACGTTTGTGACAAGTTCCACCTCCAGAAACATGTTTTTTAAGGACCACAATTCATTTTAAATTTCAGCACAATAAAACTTGGAAAATAATTTATTTTCATTTTCAGGGTTTGACTATAGTGCTTTTAAATAACAGATACCCCGTTTTAGATGTGAAATTTAGTAGTTTTAAGTTAAAAAATTAATTTGAAAGATCTCTGAAAGTTAGAAATCCAAATTAAGTAGTCAAAAGTTTTCTCATCAAGGTGTTGATTTGATTTTTACCTCAATAAATATTAAATATCATTCATTTTGTGAACATAATTTTTCAATTGCCCAAATTTTGCTTGGACTATGATCGTCTTTGTTTGATCATACAAAATGACTACTGCATGCAAATATGTTTAGCCAGAATTGCTAGTGGCAGGTAGCCTGGTCACATAAGGTCCAAATTAGCAGATCCCACTGTTTTTGCACTTTGAACTGGAGGACAATTTAATTAGGACTGAAGTTCTGACTTCAAAGATGAAAGCATCACAGTATTAGTTGCCCGCAGCACTTGTTCTGGGCTCACTATCATTCATTACATCACAGACAATTTGTTCTTGGTTGAAAAGGCAGGCCAAATATAACCAGGAATAATTCTGCCATGGCTTGAGAATCATGGTATTACTGTAATATAAGACCAAGGCAGAAATTTAGTGAATAAACCAAATAATTCTTATCAAAAACAAGAAAGACACTATTGGTTATTCTACTGGCTTCACGAGTGTGAAATAATTGGTAAATTTTACTCCAAATGGAAATAATGACTGAATAAAAAGAAACTAGGGCATCTTCAATTATCATCTGTCTTACACTTGCAGTTACAAATGCTTTTGTACAAGTCAGGAAAGTGATTATGCACAATTAAAAAAAAACAATCGATTAGTTATGAACAAAACCTCACCTGAGAAATGGGAAAACTATAATAAGGGAAAATAATGGTTCAAGCACAACTTTTCAACACCTAATTATAAACTGAGTCAATTTTATCATTGTTAATAAGGATATAATTATTAGTTAATTTACATAAAACTGGATTGCGAGGAGCCACAGTGGGTAGCACTGTTACCTTGCAGCAACAAGGTCTATTTAATCATGCTGTGAGATGGTTGGTGCCCATATCCAGCCGTCATTGGGCGAGAGGCTGGTACACCCTGGACAGGTTGTGAGAACATCAAACAAACAGAACATACAACCATGTACACATTCACACCTAAGGACAATTTTGAGAAACCAACTGACCTGAAAATCAAATTTGTGGTCTGTGGGAGGAAGTCAGAGCACCCAGAGAGAACTCACAGATGCATAGGAGAACATGCATACTCTGTGCACAAAGACCCAGCCTGGGATTCAATCTAAGAACCTTCTCTTCCACTGTTTACCCGTTATTTATAACATTTAATTGTAATTTTGATTTGAGACATGGACTTAATTTTTTTAAAATATAAGCTTACCTGCTGTGTCAAACTGGAGGTGTGGGAAGAAACAGAACCACATGATGCTCCCTATACTGGTCACGCCATCACTTTCTTTCAAATCAAACTTTATCCTTTTACAACCTCTGCATAACTTGAAAGGGACACAATTGTAGCACTAATGTGGACAATGTAACACACATGAAATCAAGCTTAACTGTTCCGCACTTTAAAGTAAGTTCCAAAGTACAGTGTTCATGTCATTGCCTTCATAGTATTGGATTGGGTACCAGCAAATATCTTGGATCAAATTCAGTCATTTCTTCAAAAACTAAATCCATCAATATCGAAAGGCAAGAATTGCTTTATTTTATTTTTTTAAACCTTAAACGGCAAGAATACGGATCAATATCAAATGATGAGTAGTTGCCAACCGGGATTTAAACTACTTTGTACTCAACAAAGCTTTTGTTGATAGAATAGGATAATTAAGCTCCTTAAGTCTTAAGTTTAAGAATCAAAGTTCAGGTCTCTTAATGTTTTTGGAAGACAATACATAAAGAAAATGTGTCCATGCCAAACTTGTGCAGGAGTCAAGGCACATTTTATGGTCTAAAACTTGTAGGGGAGTTCCAGTGGGGCAGAGCTTAGTTCAGTATCTGTTGGCAGATCTCCCAAAGCTTCTGCATGGTTGATATAGGGCCTACTTATTTGCTTTGACAACTCCTTATTATAATTGAGTATGTCTGTCCTTTTTCTCCCCCACTCATCTAAACTCATTTTTTTTGCCGCTCTCATCTCCCCCCACCTCAACAACTGGGGGACCAGAAAAAAGGACATAAATCCACCGAGCCGCTCGAGGCAAGGTCTTCATCAGGATCTCATTTCTCATCATTTTCGCTAAAGTCAGCAGTATGCCCGTATAATTACAGCGGGTTTCAATGACTACATCCCGGTGAACACTGTCGCCACCATATTGTTGACTGAGTTTACTCAGTAAGTTGTCGAAAGGAAAAGAAGACACCTCTGTGACGGGGGTGAGGAGGCAGCAGAGATAAAAGGGTAAAGACAAACTGTCTCCAGTGCATGAAAATGTGTCATTATGTAAAATTGTCATTTATTATGAAGGTAGCATACATCCGCATGTAAAATATGCTTTAATACTGCTTGACAAACAAAATCTATGCATATTTACACCTCTCTGCAAAACAGTCTTTCTTTTATCAATTTAAGGAGAGCATATACAAAAGGAATAAGAAATTGTCAAAATGAAAAAAAAAATATATATATATTTATATATAATTCCCTCAGTCTGTACACTATGCAGGCATAGTGTACAGAAACATCTGTGCAGAATATGGACTGGAACCCCCGAGATCAAAGTGGGAAACACCCAAGAA